>QRFJ01000007.1:882656-927153 GCA_006176705.1 Cocos nucifera | reverse complement strand
ACATACATACATACATACATATATATATATATATGTATGTATGTATGTATGTATGTATGTACGTACGTATGTGTTGGGATAAATTCCGCTTGCATCAAAGTGGTGCTTAGCCTAATGCAATTGATAATCACGAAAGAGTTTCGATCGAAAATTCTTACCCCAGCGATCAAATCCCATCCGATCTTCTCCAGCGGTCGAACTTATCCAGTGGCCGAACTCCTCCAGCTGGACTCCGAACCCAATCAAACTCCACAACGATCGAGCCCTAGCCGAACTTCCATCGCAGCCGAACTTTCGGACTCCTCCAGCAGTCGAATTTCTACGAAAGTCAAACTTCTTCCGGACTCCTCCTTCAGTCGGACTTCTACGATTGTCGAACTCCTTCCGGACTCCTTCACTAGTCAGACTTCTATGAGAGCCGAACTTCTTCCAGACTTCTCCTCCAGTCAGACTTCTACGAGAGCTGAACTTTTTTCGGACTTCTCCAATCGAACTTTTATGGAAGCTGAACTTCTTACAGACTATTCCTTTAGACGGATTCCTACAGGCGATCCCACTACTGAATGGTTATAATTATCATTTATCATGATAATTATGATTGTCATTTATCAAGATAATCATGATCAACATTTATCAGGAAGATTACGATGGGCATTTATCAGAACGGTTACGACGGTCATTTATCAGGACAGTTACAACAAGCTCCATCTATAAAAAGGGACCCTCCGATACGTTTTTTTTAAGTTTTCTTTTTCTTCCCAAAATTTTACTGAACTTCTCTCTGAGCACTCCATTTCTATTGGCCAGAAGAGCTAACTTGACCGTCGGAGGGTCCTACCAGAGTCACTACCACCAACTCCGGATGGAACTTTGTTTTATAGTTCATCAGCAGTGACCTCGTCTTCCTCGACTCCAGCTTGATCCGGTGTCAACCAAATTCTACACCAATAGAATTGGCGCTAAAGGAATGGCCTCTATCTTTGAGGCACCCTTGTTCTTAAAGGAGTGCTTAGCAATGATCTCTCTACTCCCTCTCTAGAGATCTCTCTTCTTCCTCTCTAGAGTTCTTCCTCGAGAAAAAAGGCCTCCCAAGAGAGCTCCACCCCCGCTTCAACCTCGGCAACTCAAGCTCCACCCGTATCCATCATAGGTCCGAAGCAGTTTAACCTGCTGATGCAGCGGATTCAGGATCTCACGAAATGGCACCTGCGGCACCTCGGTGATTCGCAGAAGAACACCATTAGATATAAATCAACCTTAAGGAAAAGCATTTATTATCCCATCGCCCTTAGGAAGGAGAAAAAGAGAGCAGTTCTCCCTGAGGTTTCACGGAGGGCGAAATGAAGTTCGACCGTGCTCACCATCTCCTCCTGAGCAAGCAAGGCCGAACTCTTCCTCGAGCTCGTAGTCAAGGAAGCCCCGATGGTAAGGGCTGAAAAAGTTCTCTCAGAAGATTTTATAAGGACGGAAATGAAGCAGCCGTGCTTCGACCTCCCCTTGAGCATAGCGAGACCGATTCCTCCTCGAGCTCATAGTCAAGGAAGCTCGATGGAAGGGCACGAGAATTCCCAGAAGATTTCACAGGAGAGGAATGAGTTCGATCGTGTCATGGATCCCCCTGAGTGCAGCGAGGCTAAATTCCCCTCGAGACATTAAGGAGCCTCCGGAAGCGTGAAGGTTCCTCTCAGAGATTTCAGAAGGAAAAATGAAGTTCCGTGCCAGGGCCTCCCCCGAGCGCAAGTGAGGCCGAACTCTCCCTCGAGCCGCATCAAAAAGCCTCGACAAAGGATACGAGTTTTTTCAGAAGATTTTACAATATGCCCCTTCATGCTCCAATACGTCGGCCTGAGCAAGCCAACGATGCTACCGCAATTGACACCAATGACGGGAAAAACAAGGAGGTCGGCCGCCTCCGGCATCATCTGCTACCTCGGAGGTTTGGTACTCAACGAGCCGTCATCCCAGCTCAAAGCCAGAGATTTGCTCCAAAGAGAAGCCAACATAAACATAGAGGAAGTCATCCAGTCCGTACTTACGCTTGAAGAGTCAGAGAAACCTGCTCCACGACATTGAGACTCGAGAATTCGAGAATGTACTATCGGAAAGAAGTATCAATTGGCCATGTGGAACAAAAGGAACCTTTAATTAGCAAGCGGGCCTCGTTCATTTTAGATAAGATGGAGGGAGAGGCCCTAACAACGGTCCTTATGTGCCCCCATAGTCCGTTAGAATAGGAGGAGAACCTCGTCCTAACGTGAGCAAAGTCGAAGACCTCATTCATTTTAGACAAGATGGGAGGAGAAGTTCTGACAACGGCCCTTATATATCCCCACAGTCCATGAGGAACAGGAGGAGAACCTCATCCTAACGTGAGCAAAGTCGAAGACCTCGTTCATTTAAGATGAGATGGGGAGAGGCCCTCATTCATTTAAGACGAGATAGGGGGAGAGGCCTGACAACGGCCTTTATGTGCTCCCACAGCCCATTAGAAATAGGAGGAGAACCTCATCCTAATGCGAGCAAAGTCAAAGACCTCGTTCACTTAAGACGAGATGGGAAGAGGCTCTGACAATGGCCCTTATGTGCCCCACAGTCCGTTAGGAATAGGAGAAGAATCTTGTCCTAACATGAGCAAATTGAGACGTTCATTAAGACAAGATGGAAGAAAGCCCTGATAATGGCCCTTATGTGCCCCCACAGTAGAAACAGGAGGAGAATCTCGTCCTAACGTGAGCAAAATTGAAGACGTTCACTTAAGATGAGATGGGGGAAGAAGCCCTGACAATGGCCCTTATGTGCCCTCACAGTTCGTTAGGAATAGAAGGAGAACCTCATCCTAACGTGAGCAAAGTCGAAGACCTCGTTCATTTTAGACGAGGTGAGAAGAGAGGTCCCAACAATGGCCCTATTGCGTCCGAGCCTCAACTTCAACATCAATAGGAGATATGATTTCCTTCAATCTCGATCGAAGATAAGATCTCTCCTGCGCTTCAACCTCAACGAGTGTAGAATCCGAAAAAAGACTTCGAAAGTCGCTTTTTTGATACTCCCTTCCTTCGAACTTCGAACTCGAGAGTGGAGGGACTATTGTTAGAGATAAATTTTGCTCCCGTCGAAGTGGTGCTTAGCCCAATACAGCTGATAATCACGAAAGAGCTTCGATAAAAAATTCTCACCCCAACGATCGAATCTCATCCGATCTTCTCCTGCGGTCGAACTCATCCAGTGGCCAAACTCCTCCAGCTGGACTCCGAACCCAATCGAACTCCACAATGGCCAAATCCTAGTTGAACTTCCACAACGGCCAAACTTTCGGAATCCTCCAACAGTCGGACTTCTACGGTAGCCGAATTCCTTCCAGACTCCTCTAGTAGTCGGGCTTCTACGAGAGCTGAACTCCTTTCGGACTTCTCCTCCAGTCGAGCTTCTATGGTAGCCGAACTTCTTCCGAACTCCTCCAGTAGTCGGACTTCTACGAGATCCGAACTCCTTCCGGACTCTTCCTCCAGTCGGACTTCTATAGAAATCGAACTCCTTATAAACTGTTCCTTCAGATGAATTTCTACAGGCGATCCCACTACTGAATGATTATAATTATCATTTATCATAATAATTATGATTGTCATTTATCAAGATAATCACGATCGGCATTTATCAGGATGATTATGATAGGCATTTATCAGAATGGTTATGACGGTCATTTATCAGGACAGTTACAATAAGCTCCATTTATAAAAAGGGATCCTTCAGATACATTTTCTCTAAACTTTTTTTTTTTCTGAAACTCTGCTAAACTCCTCTCTGAACACTCTATTTCTATTGGCAAGAAGAGCTAACTTGACTGTCAGAGGATCCTACCGGAGTCACTACCATCAACTCCAGATGAAACTTTATTTTGCAGATCACCGATGGCGACCTCGTCTTCCTCGACTCCAACTCGATCCGATATCAATCAAATTCTGCACCGACAATATATATATCTGGATTGAATTTAAGATGAGTTCTATCGTTACCAATATCTGTGCTGTATCTACTGCGGATATGATAAAAATCTATGTTAGATCATGTTAGGTACCCAATAAAGTAGAGTAAATTATCATTCCTATCATTATTTTCATCAAGAAAAGGTATTGTTTATTATGTTATCTTGTTCTAATTTAGTCCTCCGGTGACTATGATGGTAGAAAAAAATTAATAGAATAAACATGTGATAATTGTATTTTAGCGGTGTGCCTATCATGTATATTCTTTATAATATCTTAATGTTAGTGCAGGTTTTTTTTAATCACACCTCTAATTGAAAAGACCTGTTAGGCAATTGCAAGTTTGACTAATGACAGGATAAGATACAGATTTTACGAAAACAAAGGACAATAAATGCGCATTAGTTTCACATGGGTTTAGGATAACATTTTACAAAAATAAAGGTCAGTAAATATGCATTAGTTTCACCTTGGTTTTGGCATGTACCACCTACAGGTTGTATACCACATAAATCCGACCTAAAATAGGTGTTACCTCCATGATGCCAGATAGCTATGAAGCATATACTAAACTTAGATATTGTGTTGCTTAGACTCATAAGAAGAATTGACGAGCTTGTTTTCTCCCAGAAGAATTAGCAAGCATCAAATAAACAACTCTTTGCAACGCTAGAAAGTATGGACTGATCCCTTCTAGCCTTGTCTTGTGATTTTCATGCACCAAGAGCCATACGGGGCAACTTCATTCCTTGTCCCATTTAAATTTATATATATATATATATATATAAATTAAGTTTCGATCGATCAGAATTTAGTCTATATTCGATAGAATTTTTGATCATTCGATTAGCATTCATCTTCGAACGTGCGTCTAAAAAGACGGACTGACCAAAAAAATAGGCATGCTTGAAAAAAAAACTCATATGAAAAAATTTAGAAAAAAATTTGAATTCGAAAAAAATTTTAAAAAAATTTAAAAAGATCTAAATTTGAAAAAAAAAATAAAAAAAAATTAAAAAATTTAAAAAAAATTAAAAAAAAATTAAAAAAAAAAGAGAAGGAAGGAAAGAAGACGCCCTCTTTCTAAAGAAGATACCTTTTTTCTCCTCTCTTTTTTTAATAAAATTTATTTTAATTAAAAAAATATAAAAAATAATTAAAAAAGGGGCTAAAGATGTCTGCATTAAATGTAGGCACCTAAATGGCTTCTACATTTTAATGTAGGCACCTTCGTGGCTTTTTTTTTTCTTTTAGTTTTTTATATTTTTTTAATTTAAAAAAACTAAAGAAAAAAAGAGAGAAGGAGAGGAAAAAATGTGCTTTCTTTCCTTCTTTTTTTTAGATTTTTTTAAAAAAAATTTCATACTTTTTTTGATTTTTTTCTTTCTTTTTTAGATTTTTTAAAGATTTTTTTCACTTTTTTATATTTAATTTTTTTCTAATTTTTTTCATATAGATCTTTTTCGGTGCACTTTTTAGACATGCGCTCGAAGATGAATATTGATGGATCGAAAATCCGATGGAATATAAACTGGACTTCGATCGATCGGAGTCCAGTCTATATATACACACACACGTGTGCTATACTATGTGGTGCATAGCACACGTTATTCATCGCACAATAGATGGTTGTGTGCGAATGTACACCTATTACGTGAGACCATATGCAGCCATCCATCGCATGATGGATGATGTACCATACATTATATGATATATGGTAGAGAATTCGTAATGTATATATATAACACAATATGCATGCATGCATATAATTACATATATAGGGAGCTAATAGTTATACTTGTACGTATCTTCTTCATGTATATAAAAAGTTATGCAGTATTAGTCGGATAACAAAAAGGAACCTAGTGTCAAACTCACAAGAAATTGCTTACGTGGATCTATTTGCCAATGCCTGCTAAAATTTTCCATTTATGGATCAATTTGTTAATGCCTCGCTCGCTCGCTCTCTCTCTCTCTCTCTCTCATCTGAATTCCCCGGCCTCTCCCATTTCTCATCCCTCCATCCTCCGCATTTTCCACTTTCTTTCTTCTCGGATTTGGATTTGGGTTAGGTGGTTTCTGAGCTGGGAGTTTTCGCCGTCTGAGGTTTTGCTGGAAGCAGCGAGAATGAGTCCGGTGATTAGCGTGAGCGTAAGCTCTCTCCCACCCAACTACCCGCGGCGCCACGCCTCCTGCCGCTCCGGAGATTGATCGCCGGCGGCGGAGGGGATGCGACCGGATCCGACCCCTTGGAGTGGGGATCCGGCGCGGCTGTGGTGTACTATTATTTGCGTGGCAATTGGTTTTCGTGTCCCCATTCCGTTAGCGCCATGTATAGACGGTGGAAAACGACGAAGCCGCGCAATGTCCACGTGCCAAGCAGTCAAAATTATAAAAAAATATTATAAAAATATTTAAAATATTACAGTAGCATCATTTTTATAATATATTTTATTTTTTAAAAAAATATTTTATTATTTTTAATTTTTCTTCTTTCTCATCACCACTACTACTTTTTCTTCTCCTCTTCTGCTAAGAATATATATATATATTACTTTTATTTGAATAGTTTTTATAAAAATTATTGATGCAGATCGATGTCGGATCGAACTGAAGTTGAAGAAGAAGAGATCACTGTTAGTGACCTATAAAATAAAATTTCTTTCGGAGTCGATGGTAGTGGCTTCGGAAGGACCCTCCGACGATCAAGTCAGCTCTTCTGGCTAATAGGAATGGAATGCTCAGGAAAAAATTCAGCAAAATTTTTTGAAAAGGAGAAGAGAGTTTAGAGAAAATATATCTAGAGAATTCTTTTTATAGATGGAGCCTACAGCAGATGAATAGTGATAGCTGATACCTCTTGGAAGTGGGCCGCTTAAGGTCGTCATCGCCTGCAATAGACTGATAGTGACAACCATTGCCGTCCGGTAGTGGATCATTGTCGCCTATAGTAGACTGATAGTGACAGTCGTAGCTGTCCGGTAGCTGGCCGCTCAAGATTGTGTGAGAGGAGCGCCACCTGCAGCAGATTGATAGTGATAGCCATAGCCGTTTGGTATTGAACCGCTCAGAGCCATGCGGAGGGATGAAGATCTTTGACGTATGTCAATTCCAAAGGAATTCAGACTCCTAAAGGAGAATATGACTAGAGAAAATCATCAAGGAGGAATGCTACTTGAAATCTGAAAGTAATCTGCTGGAGGAATCCGGATGGAGTTCGACTGATGGAGAAGTTCAGAAGGAATCCAACTGGTGGAGAAGTTCGGCTGAAGGAGTTTGACTGACGGAGAAGTTCGATTGGTGGAGACGTTCGGCTGAAGGAGAAGTCCGGAAGGAGTTCGACTCCTGTAGGCATCCATCTGAAAGGAGTCCGGCTCCTGGACGAATTTGACTGAAGAAAAAGTCCAGAAGGAGTTCGACTCCTAGAGGAATCCATCTGAAAGAGAGGTCCGGAAGGAGTTCGACTCCTGGAGGAATCTATCTGAAGGAGAAGTTCGGAGAGAGTTCGGCCCCTAGAGAAATCCGACTGAAAAAGAGGTCTGAAAAAAGTCTGGCTCCTAGAGGAATTTGACTGAAGGAGAAGTCCGGAGGAAGTTTGGCTCCTGGAGGAATCCGACTGAAGGAGAAGTTTGGAAGAAGTTCGGCTCTTGGAGGAATTTGACTAAGAAGAAAGTCCGGAGGGAGTTCGGCTCTTGGAGGAATCCGATTGAAGGAGAAGTTTGGAAGGAGTTCAACTCCTGAAGGAATTTGACTGAAGGAGAAGTCTGGAAGGAGTTCGGCTCCTGGAGGAATTTGACTGAAGGAGAAATCCGAAGGAAGCTCGGCTCATGAAGGAATCTGACTGAAGGAGAGGTTCGGAAGGAGTTCGGCTCCTATAGGCATCCATCTGAAGGAGACGTCTGGAGGAAGTTTGGCTCCTGAAGGAATCTGACTGAAGTAAAAGTCCAGAGGAAGTTCGGCTCCTGAAGGAATCCGACTAAAGGAGAAGTCTGGAAGAAGTTCGGCTTCTGAGGGAGTCCGACTGAAGAAGAGGTCTGAAAGAAGTTTGGCTCTTGGAGGCATCCATCTGAAGGAGAAGTCCGAAAGGAGTTCGGCTTCTGTAGGCATCTATTTGAAGAAGAGGTTCGGAGAGAGTTGGGCTCCTAGAGAAATTCGACTGAAAGAGAAGTCCGAAGGAAGTTTGGCTCCTGGAGGAATCTGACTGAAGGAGAAGTCCAGAAGGAGTTCGGCTCCTGTAGGCATCCATTTGAAAGGAGAGGTCCGGAAGGAGTTCGGCTTTTGTAGGCATCCATTTGAAGGAGACGTCTGGAGGAAGTTCGGCTCCTGGCATCAGGAGATAAGATCTCCTTCAACCTCGGTTGGAGATAAGATATCCTCCGAGCTTCAACATCAACTTCAATAGGAGATAAGATCTCCTTCAACCTCGGCTGGAGATAAGATCTTCCCCAAGCTCCAATCCTTTAACAGTAGATAAGATCTCCTTCAACCTCGGCTAGAGATAATATCTTCTTCGAGCTCCAATCCTTCAATAGGAGATAAGATCTCCTTCAATCTCGACTGGAGATAAGATCTCCCCTGAACTTCAACTTCAACCTCAGCTAGAGATAAGATCTCCTTCAACCTTGCTAGAGATAACATCTCCCCCGAGCTTTAACCTGAACGGGTGCAGAGCCTGGAAGAGGACTTCGGCAGTCGTCTTTTTTGTACTCCCTTCCTTCGAATTTCGAACTCGGGAGTGGGGAGACTATTGTTGGGAATAAACTCCGCTCCGGCCGAAGTCCAGCCTGATGCTTAGTCTAATGCAACTGGTAATCACGGAAGAGCTTCGATTGAAAATTCTCCTCCAACAGTCGGACCCCAGCCGAATTCCTCCAACGGTCGAACCTTAGCTAAACTCCTTCAGCCGGTCGAACTTCTCAGCGACCGAACCCCAACCGAACACCTCCAGCGGCCGAACACAAGCTGAACTCCTTCAGCCGACCGAACTTCTCAACGATCGAACCCTAGCCGAACTCCTTCAGTGGTCAAGCCCTAGCTAAACTCCTTTAGCGGCTGAACTCCTCCAGTAGCCAAACTTCTTCCGAATTTCTCCTTCAGTCAAATTCCTTCGGGAGCCAGACTCCTTTCAGACGGATGCCTACAGGAGCCAAACTCCTTCCAAACCTCTCCTTCAAACGGATGCCTACAGGAGCCAAACTCCTTCCAAACCTCTCCTTCAGTCGAACTCCTCCAGGAGCCGAACTCTTTTCAGACTTCTCCTTCAATCGGACTCCTCCAGGAGCCAAACTCCTTCCAGACTTCTACTTCCGTCGGATTCCTCCAAGAGTCGAACTTCCTTCAGACGTCTCCTTCAGATGGATGCCTACAGGAGCCGAACTCCTTCCAGACCTCTCCTTTCAAATGGATGCCTACAGAAGCCAAACTTCTTCCAGACTTCTCCTTCAGTCGGATTCCTCTAGGAGCCAAGGACTTCTCCTTTCAGTCAGATTCCTCTAGGAGCCAAACTCCCTCCGGACCTCTCCTTCAGATGGATGCCTACAGGAGCCGAACTCTTTCCGAACCTTTCCTTCAGATGGATGCCTCCAGGAGCCGTACTTTCTTTCGGACCTCTCCTTCAATCAGACTCCTCCAGCAGTCAAACTCCTTTCAGACTTCTCTTTCAGTCGGATTCCTCCAGAAGTCGAACTCCCTCCAGACTTCTACTTCAGTTGGATTCCTCCAGGAGCTGAACTCCCTCCAGACGTCTCCTTCAGATGGATGCCTATAGGAGCCGAACTCCTTCCGGACCTCTCCTTCAGTCGGATTCCTCCAGGAGCCGAACTTCCTTCGGACTTCCTCCTTAAATCAAATTTTTTTAGGAGCCAAACTCCTTCCAGACTTCTCCTTCAGTCAAATTCCTCCAAGAGCTGAACTCCTTCCAGACTTCTCCTTCAATCGGATTCCTCCAAAGCCGAACTTCCTCCGGACTTCTCCTTCAGTCAAATTTCTCCAAGAGCCAAACTTCTTTCAGACTTCTCCTTCAGTCAGATTCTTCCAGGAGCCGAACTTCCTCCGGACCTCTCCTTCAGTCGGATTCCTTCAGAGGCCGAACTCTCTCCAAACTTCTCTTTTAGATGGATTCCTCTAAGAGTCGAACTCCTTCCGAACCTCTTCTTCAATCAGATTCCTTCAGGAGCCGAACTCCCTCCGAATTTCTTCTTCAGTCAAATTCCTCTAAGAGCTGAACTTCTTCTAGACTTTTCTTTTAGTTGGATTCCTCTTGGAGCCGAATTTCCTCCGGACCTCTACTTCAATCAGATTCTTCCAGGGGCCGAACTTCTCCTTCAGATGGATTTCTTCAGAAGCCAAACTCTTTTCGGACCTCTCCTTCAGATGGATTCCTCTAAGAGCCGAACTTTTTTTGAACTTTTTCTTCAATCAAAATCCTCCGAAAGTCGGACTCCTTTCAGACGGATGCCTACAGGACCCAAACTCCTTTGAGACTTCTCTTTCAGCCAAACTTCTCCACCAATCGATCTTCTTCAGTTGAACTTCTCCATCAGTCGAACTTCTTCTAGACTTTTCTATCAGTCGAACTCCATCCAAATTCCTCCAGCAGATTACTTTCAGATTTTAAGTATCATTCCTCCCGAATGATCCCCTCTAGCCGTATTTTTTTTAGGAGTCGAACTCCTCTGGAATTGACATACGTCAAAGATCTTCATCCCTTCGCGTGGCCCCGAGCGGCTCAGTATCAGATGGCTACGGCTGTCACTATCAGTCTACTGCAAACGGTGCCCCTCTCATGCAGTCCTGAGCGACCAGCTATCGGACGGCTATGGCTGTCACTATCAGTTTACCACAAGCGACGGCGGCCTCGAGCGGCCTGCTGCTAAGTGGTGTCAGCTGTCACTATTCATCTGCTATAGGCTCCGTCTATAAAAGGATTCCTTTAGATACATTTTCTCTAAGTTCTCTTCTCCTTCCCAAAAAATTATGTTGAACTCTTTTCTGAGCACTCTATTCATTTTAGTCAGAAAAGTTGACTTGATCGTTGAAGGATCCTACTAGAGCCATCACCATCGATTTCGAATGGAACTTTATTTTATAAATCATTGGTAGCGACCTCTTCTTCCTCAACTCTAGCTCAATCCGACGTCGATCAAATTCTGCATCAACAAGAATATATATATATTTTAATCTAAAAGATCATTATATTTTTTTATGTATTTTAAGAATATAAAAAATAATTATTCAAAACTAATGCACAATCTATAATAAAATAAAAGATTATTAACAAAATACCACTATCATAATAAAATAAAGTTGTGAAGTCAAAACTAACCTAAATAGAATTTAGTCAATTCATGAAGGAATATTCTATAATATAGATTTTAAAATACTAAATTGATATCCAAAATAACCAACCAAAAGAAAAATGTCAATTATTTGCATTAATACTTCTTTTTTCATCAATAAAAAATCAAGCTCCTGACCTTTTATACGATTTGGCCGACAGAAGAAAATAAAAAGATGAGTGATGAAGATTATCTCTGATTCGCATAGAAGAGAGAAAAAAATTTGGTAAGAAATAATAAATTTTTTTTTTTAAAATAAATCCTAATTCTATTTAAAGATTTATGGATATTTTTATTTTTTAAATATTTTATATTCTTTTCTCTTCTAATTATCTTAAATTAAAAGAATTAAAAAACTAATTTAATGGAGAAAACTCTTTTTTTTCTTTTTCTTAAAAATTATAAAAAAAGAAAAAAATTTCTTTCATTCCTTTCCCTCCAAATCCTTCAATCCAAACAAACTTCCCTCCTCCTTCATCCATCTTTCTACTTTTTGGATTTATCACTCATTTTCTCATCTCTTTTTTTCTTTCATCTTTCGATAATCATACAGTGCTCTCCATCTTCCTCCTTCTCTATCACTCACTTCATCGTCTCTACATGTCGACATCTTGTAAAAAATGGTGATGCCCTGTAGAGAAAGAGAATGGAGGGAGAAGGAAAGAAAATGAAGTACCATTTCTAAAACATTCATTAATTTTTTAATTTTTATATTATATTTAAAATTTAAATTATTTATTATATCAATTATATACATAATCAGTTAAAATGATAAATACTTCACTGTCGTTCATCTTCGGTAAGAAGAAATCAACAATAAAATGACTAAAAAGCTTTAGATCACCGTAATACAATAATTTTTAAAAAATTTTTATTGTGACATCGAATACGGTGGGAAAACAGCTTGAAAAAAATTATTAAAAAAAGGTCTCGCTTTTATGATTTATTTACGCTGGGAAGCTGGTGTGCTCCCGTAGCCAATTTAACGTACGCCACTTTAATTGCTTCCTCGCCACGTTGCTCGCTTCTTTTCTTAAATACGAGAGGAAGGAAAAATTAAAGCTTTTATGGTATCCAGCTCGGCGCTGCTTCAGGTGAGGGTAGCTTTATTTCTATTGGTTTTCGATGAAAAAATTGTTTTTTTTTTTTTTTTTCGTTTGGATTTTCGTTTTTCTGCTGGGAAAATCGCTGGTTGGGCGTCCATTGATTCTAACTGCGAACAAGCGAGTTGATTCGTCGGTGGGGTTTTGTGGGCTGTGCAATTTAGGTTGAGGGGTCTGAAAAGTGGGAAGGTAGGGGAGATCTTGGTGGTGAGGAAAGAGGGAGAACGGATTTCCTTTTTTTTTTTTAAAGAATTGTTTCTTTCCCCTCGAAGGTCTTGGCTGGTGTAGAAATTGATGATGAAGTAGGATCCATGAAGCCAACCTTAACATCTGATGTCTGAAATCATTGGATAGATTGATTTGAGGCTTGATCCAGAATTTGTTAGATCTATTGGTAATTGCTTCTCTTGGGTTTTGTGCTTTTTTTTTTTTTTTTTTTTTTTTTTGCGCTTCTCCTTATGTTTTATTTGAAATTTCTCATTAGTTTAATCATATCTGGTTCTTATTGAAGCTTATTGGTGGATAAAGGAGCCTTTTCTCTTTATAAGTTCATGTATTTATTTGTTTAATTGCTAATGATGGAAGAGTTCATAGGGCGTATGTTATTCGCTATAAATATTTAGCAGCAGTATTCAGGTTTCAGCCCCTTTTTTTTCCCATTGGTTTCTTTTTCTTCCTGTTGAGAGTTGAGAATTGATTTTGTGTAGCTTGTCACTGGACCATAACATTTGAATTTGCAAACGACTTTGTTTGGAATTGACAGCAAGCCTATGTCTACCATCTTAGCGACAGCATCCAAAATGTCTGTAAAGAATGCTTTCAAATTTTAATGCTCTTATCGATGGTTGCAAATTATTTAGTTATATATCTCATTAAATTTCAGCTCTTTTATACCTTGATCTCTTGGCCACCCAGCACATCTACTTTTTACATGTATCTTATATGGGTGCAGCAGTTTTGGGACTGTTGTGTCCAAAACCTAGTATGTATCAAGAGGATCCACAGCTAGAAGAGAAGGCCTTTGACATTCTGTTTATTCTAGAGGGTTTGGAGCTCCTCTTTCCTTTCCTTTTCTTTTTTAATATTCTTGTAAAACCATAATAGAGAATAGCAGGTTTGAATTTTTGAAAATATTCTATCTGTGAAGCTTTCTTTAAGACTTCCATTAGCTTTGATCGAAAACCTTTGTAGTAACAATTATTCTGTCACACACACACACACATGCTGAGTTAGGGATTTTGCACTTTAGGTTGGGTTAAGGTTAAATCTTTTGACTTGGATTTTAAATGGCTTGGGTTCAGGTCAAAGTTTGAATTAGGCTTTCGGTCGTATTAGTGTAGAGTTTTACTTGGCCGATTAGCTTGGATCAAGTTAGGCTGAAGGTAACCAATCCCTTTCAATACTAATTGTTTAATTTACCATAGAGTTGAGTCTTAATTTACCTCATGTTCACAAAATTTGGATTGATTTTACCATTGCTGTAACCATGCTCATGAATAAGGGTTCTAATTGCATATCCTGAAACAAGAACTAATTCATAGTAAGATTTAGCTTTAAGAAAGAATAAGGTGCACTTCCATGGGAATCACTCGACTTCCATAGGCTTTGTACAGATTTCTCTGTTTCTTCCTTTCACTTCATTTCTCATCCTTAGGTTTTATTTATTTATTTATTTTTATTTTATAATTATGTTGATAAAGTAGGCTGGAAAAGCAGCCACCTACCTTTTACTAGGATATGAAGTAGTTACAAGAGGAGGAAAAAGTAAGGAGTTACAGAATGAGGTAAGAGAGGAGGAGCTACGGAAAAGAGTTATACGAGTTGGGTCAAGATGGTTGGGCCACGTGGGATAGAGTAAATTATTATAGGTTAGTTAGGTGAGGTCAAATTATGTGGTTTAACCTGTGGGCTTGCATAGGTGGAAAAGTCCTAGCATATTATCTGGTTGTGATAGGTGCAGATCAAGTTTGACCATGCTATTATCCTTAACATAACTTGAACCAAATCTGAGTCCGAAGCACTGCCACCCTTTCTCCGCTTCATCATCCTATCAATTCCTTGTGTGCTATATTGGTAATGAAGTGGTATAGTATCTTGTGATTTGATCATCCCCTTGAAAATCATCGACTTCTTGTTAGCTGCACCCACACCCTTATGTCATGTTGGCACAAGAAAATGATGAGGTGACTGAGTGGAGCCCCAATACTTCTCCTTTTTAGTCATGAAATCCATTCTCTCCTTATCAATCAAGCTAAGCTAAGAAGAGCACCATAATCAATTTCCATATTTAAAGCTTGCATGCCCATCAGGTACTCTGTGAGATGATATAGCTTTCTCACCTTATAAAAATTTTCCTTTTTACTCATGAATAAATCTTTTCAATTTGGAAATAATGTAATTCATGATCACATTAGGATGCAAATGTGCGCCACAAGATGTAGAGCAAATTCAGTGGCTGATCATGGCATCATGCAACTGTGATTAATGAGGTGGTGCAATTTATGAGGTGCCATTGATCTCCTTCCAAACTCCATCGTCTTCCATTTGGCCATATTCGGTTTCATGCTAAACCTGTCCTTCCAATTCTCACTTATGATGAATGATCCAACATCCAATCATATGTTAGATTTTTTTTTTTTTTATTTACAAAAATCTTTTGTGGCTTTTGGAACTTCTGTTGAAATTTTGGTTGGGAAAAGATAGGAACACAAATAAGTTAACATAAAACTCGACAAACATTTTAAGAATATTTTGCTAAATAATGGTATTGGAGTTTAGCTTATTATTTATTTTCTTTTCATTCTAGAAGTATTTTTGGGTTTTTAATACTCTTGCTTTTTTAAGTGCGCCTGCCAATAAATTTCCCTACATTTACTCTTCTGTTCATATATGTTCCTGTCTTTTTTTCTTTTTTTTTTTTGTAGTTAAAATTGATAAGCACTATTGTAACCTTTTCAAAAGATTTTTCTAAGTTGAGAAAGTCTAGGAAAATATAACTATTCACAAATTATTCTTAAACTTATATTTCACTGTTATTTTTTATGTAAGAAAATTCTTATTCTCATACTTTTATTAAATTTTACATTTTCCTTTTTAATTGTTACCTTATATCTAAATTTGATTTACTATTTACAGTTTCTATTATATTTAAATAATTATTTCTTTTTTAAAGCAGTTTCAACTGTTTATTGGTTTAGCATTGGTTAGCATTTTATTCTGTATCTTCAACATCATTAATTGTCATTTGTTTATCATCTTATTTTTCCAATTTACTAATTAACTTATTGAGTTCAAGATGTAGTTATGGTATATTAAAATATTTTGTAACTTTGACTATTTTTAAATATCAATATTCTTAGTGTGCAATATGTGTTGATTTATTAGTAACACTTTATGACAGGATTTGCTCAAGATTTCTTTTTTCCTCTTTTTTGAGAAAAGGGAGGGGGTTACTCCTTACTCGGCCACCTGGGTGTAGGCAGGTCATTGTGTACCACAGCCCAATGACATTAGCAACTGCACTGGTTGGCACCGAGGTCAAGATTATGCTAGAAAAATAGTTCATCTAATAATGCAAACATCATGTTCCTTGTTGGGCACGCCCTTTTCTCACTATAGAGAAATTTAACTCGAGTGCAATCTCTGCACTCTTAAATTTAGGTGATTATTGTCCATTGTGAAAAATTGCCTGGATGGATTATCATTTTTTTTTTCAGGCTGCAACTTTTGTACCATCAAATGTTTGTCCTTTTTGCTTTCTATTTTGTCGCTTCGCTCGAGAATTTGCCATTCTGATTTCATATATTTTGCCTCATTGATATTGCTGTTGCCCTTTACAGGGATCTTTTAGATTCTAAATGAGGTAAACTAATCTACGGAAAACAGATGCTGTGAGAATTTCTTGGCCTAGGAAAGAAGAAAAGGGAGTTTGCTGCTAACCATATAGCTCTACTGCAAATATGGAAGATGAAAATGGGCTTGAGCTAAGCTTGGGCCTTTCTTGTGGAGGATTATCAGGGAAATCTAAAAGCAGAGATGTTCCTTCAGATACCAAAGGAGATGATGGTGGTAGTACCAAATTGTCGGGTGGCAATGTAACTGCTTCTGATGTCTCATTCAAGAACTTCTTTCAAACGAGTGTTGAGAACCAAGACCACCAAGACCATAATGGGAAACAAAAGGTTGATCCAGTTTCACTACCACATCAGAAGTTCTGGACAGATCTTGGGAAGCATGCTGCCCTTCTGGCAGATGGTTCTAATGATGTGCATAGCAGTCAGTCACAGTTCACCCGGTATCAAGAGCGGTGGATTCCAAACAACAAAACAACTGATGCTGAGGAAGAGAAATCTGGCAGCAGCAAACGTAAATTGTCATTTGAGGAGATAAATCTTCAAAAGAAGCATGAAAGGGCAGTTGACCATGATGATGTGCAAGGTAAGGGCCTTACTGGTGTTAATTTATTGAAAAAACCACATGTTTCAGTTACTACGGAAGATGGTTCCTCAGGTGAAAATGAGGATGTTGCTGAGTCAGAAGCAGAAGGCTCAAACTCTTGGTTGGTCTCACAGCATGAGGACAGTTCCAAAAGTGATAAATGTGTTGCTGATAAACATGTTTTAAATGATCAAAGTGGAGTTAACTTTCAAGGGCAGAAACAGCTATCTTTCTCGGGGAATGATTCCAATCAAGAAATTGGGAAAGTCGCATATGGGGTTCCGTTGTCTCTTCAACCATTGACTGTCATGACTGTCCCTTATCCAGCACCAGTTAAGGTACCAACTATTTCAAGTGCACCTAATGCAACAAGGTTTCCTTCATCATGCGTCATGCAATTGATGCCTCTTGCAAATAGTGAACGGCCAGTGGTCCCAACAATGAATCCTAACAACTTGCAGCTTGCTTTTGGTTACTCACCAGTCCAGCTTCCAACTTTGGAGACAAATTCTTCCTGGGCTTTTGGTTCTCAGCCTCAGCATGCATCTTCCTTTGCCATAAAAGATAATGCTGATGGTGCCCCACAACATTCGGAGGGGGATGCAAAGAGCTCTCACGGTCGATCTATCTTCCTTGACTCCTACAATTTTCTGATTATCAATACATTAATTGCCATTGCCTTTTTTAAATTTTGATTCATATACTAGCAGCATTGAGGTTCTTTTACATGCGGTATCTATTATGAATATTAAACAATTGAAAGGTGTGGCTCCTGCATCTATGTCTGGAGTTCTTTTAAGCGTTGGAAATGCTCAGATTGTGATGCCTTATAATATTAAGAATTTTCAAACTTCTAATATCCGAGTTAATCATTGATGGTGATTGTTCCTTAGCCTGGGAAGGGAATTTCGAGTACTAGACATATTAAGACAGCAAAGGCATTTATAGATCCATGTAGCTAAGAAAATTTGAAGCACACACTTACATGGCCTGTTCTGTGCCTTGCCTTTCTTCTGAAGATGAGACTATCTTGAAAGTTATGGCACATGACTTAGGAAATATCAACTTAGGTGTATGCATTGCAATGTATGATCTCATGTTGTGCAACTTGAGACATCTAATTATTTTTTACAAGGATGTTAGGTCTTCGTATATTCTTGCATGATGTTGTCATATGTGAATTCAGATGCCAAATGGAGGTCTGGGAAAGGACAGTCTGCACTTTAAGAGTATGCATTGTGGCATACCAAGTTACTGAAACTCGGTGTCATAACTAATAACCAAGATCAATCACAAAGTTGACTATTTTTTCTCCTTTATCATGATGCCTTTTTTAAATCACAAAAATTCTTTGGACTAATATTCATTTTCATACATTGATTTGGTGACCTGGAACCCCCATTCCTTCATCTTCTCTTCCCTGTTCTTATGGGGCAAAAAAAAAACGCAGCAGGAAAAAAGGCAACATCACTCATACCCACCACCAGAACTTTAACCATTTATTCATCCTGCATTGTGAGACCATTGGCTATGTCTTTCGGTGTATCATGTCAATGTAACTCCAGCTCTAACATCTTGTTGTTCATCATCAGCTTTTATGTACGAGGGAAAATCATCGGATTTGGGAAAAAGCAGTGGTAAACAAATTGGGGAGGCTGGTGCATCTTCTTCTTCTCTGGCTGAAGAGGAGGACAAGGGAAGCAATACAATCTTCAGGCAAAAGGAAACAGCAAACCAACCTGTAGCAGATATCTTTTCCCATGGAGGATCATCTATAAGGCCAGGTATGTTTGCATCAGATGTGAAATTTGGAGGATGTGGCTCTTATCCAGAACTACCATGGGTTTCAACCACTGCACCTGGCCCAAATGGGAAAACCATTTCCGGTGTTACCTACAAATACAACAGAAACCAAATAAAGATTGTCTGTGCTTGCCATGGGACTCACATGACCCCAGAAGAGTTTATTCAACATGCAAGCGCAGATCCATCCAACCAGGAAAATAATACAAGTTTAGCATCATTTCCTGCTAACAATCCAGCAGCTTCAGCCCAGAACTAATCAAGCTCTTCAGAATCTTGTGCATCTATCTGTAATGGTTAATCATGCAGCAGGACATTACCGAGAGAATTGGTGCCGTTTTTAAGCTAATCTCATGTTTCTTGCTCCATTTGTAGTTTCCTAGTTGCTCTTTTCATCATTTGGAGAAATCCATCCACTTTATGTAATCACGTAGCTGCAATATCACAGTTATAAAACACGGATCATCTGTTACTTGACTGCTTAGTTACGTATCTTGTACATTTCACTATGAGCCTCACCTGCCAATCCGGATGTTGTTTCACTCAGTTTTGAAGCGTAAATTTATTTTTCACTGTTGAGTTTGAAGTGTAAATTTATTTCTCGACATGCCCTATGCTATTTCTTGTATTGGTGCGTGGGAACAAATTTTCTAGGAAAGACTTCTTATCTTCCATCATTTCCTGGTGCTTAATGCGTGCATGTAAATGCACTCATGGAGACTTGGAGAGACACTTGTCGACGTTGCCGTCCTGTTTCTCTATAACCTGTTAAATATTGTGGCCTCTAATTTTTTGAGAAATCATGCTATCGGCTTCTTGATTTTATTTATGTATATGTTCATTTTTTGGACTATCCTCTACCTTGAAATCCTTGATGTTTCTTATTAAATGTGACTTATGTTATAACACCTTCAATCAATATGAATTCTTAGCATTTATCTATTGTAGAGGACACCTCTAAGTGCCATGGCCCTCCCAAGAGAACGACTCTCCTACGTCAAGCGGCAACGGTGTTCTAATTGTGTCATGACGTAGAGTCCTTGACAATGGAGGCATGGTAGCTCATGTTTGATGCTGATAATAAATGTTTTGTGGCTCAACTCTGATACCAAAAAGAAGCCAAACTATCGAATCTCACAGGAAAATTGGTTCGTTATACCACAATATCGAGCTAGTGAAGTGTGGCTTAGGTCTGGTGTCCAGCAGAGGTTTGGTTTCAACTTCTAACCGTCATGTATGCTGTGGAGGATTGAAATATAAATCATGAACCATGCTAAAGACTCAAAATCAGATTGGATGATACTTATGATACACTTTTTAGGAGTTTTTTTAAAAAAAATTTTAACTTAAAATTAATAAAAAAATAATTTTTTTCTATCATATTGTATGTAAAGTATTTGTAATACATCATTTGAGTTAATAGAAATGATAATATATATTTTTAAGAGTTAAAAATTTAAGACATGTACTTTCATAATTAACTCATCAACTACTCTTGATCTAGGATCATCACGAGGATGATGATCGATCCGGAAGATCGATATACGATCACTTTCTTAGGATAGATGAGTCTTAAATCTACGATGTGGAGACACCAAAGTGAAAGTATAAGTACTCATTGAGAACGAGGGCACTGAGCACGACCATCTCGAGTAATCATAAGAGTGTCTACCTTCTTATCGATGACTAAGCTCGATACTGTAGTTGTGTGTCTAATGCTTAAACCTGAGGTACATCAGCAGTTCACCTTAAGTGTGTTATAGTTTTACTATACCATAACTCGATCTCCTAACCATTCGGAACTCTAAGGTATATGTTGACTATAGTATGTTCATTGTAGGAACTGAATCGCAGTAAGATAAGATCTATCAACCTCGGTAGAGGAGCAATTCTATGATGATCATGAGATCAAGTCCTTAAGCCCGTAGCTATGGCAGTGTGATGTAATAGAAAAAAGTTTTATATTAGAATTTCACATCGGACTCGAATCGAATGATTCATTCATTTGACGGGTGTTAGGTTTGATGAGTTCACCTTAACCCTAATCTTGTCGAGGCTCATAATAGGAGAACCCAATCATACAGATAGCTGCACCAAGAGGTTCGCATTCAGTTTTGATGGATTACCACAATATACTGCTAGGTATTACTTATGAATTTTGGAAGTAATTAAAATGATCTTGGTGATCGATCATTCTAATTGGATAAATAAAAAAAATTCTGATCCATTGAAAGATGTTTCGATGAAAGAGATCGCGATATATCTCATTACCATACGGAATTGAACCTAACTGGATCACACAAATAAGGGTTTAGATCTAGATGTCATCAATTGAGCTAATCCAGTTCGATTGATTTTGATTAGATCCAATCATGTTCAAGAAAATCATGTTAGTATACGATGGAGTCTAACATTCTCCTTCTGTAATCATTTTGATTCATCTCGACTGAGTCAAATTAGATTTGGCTCATTCAAAAATTCTGTGTAGGTTTGTCTTGGTCTGGCTGGAGCTTGTCCAGATCAGAAAAGTGTTATCCTTGTCCATTAGATGGGAATAGGATAAGACCCGATAATTTTTCAATTTTTCAAGGCAAGAATCAAAAGTTGACCTGGATGCAGGAAAGAAGAGAGAGGGGGTGTGCACCCCTTAGAGAATTTCTAGGGGCGCATGCCCTTAGGTGATTTCACGAGAGTGGAGAGGGCACACGTCCCCTTAGGCATGCACCCCATATGGATAAGGGCTCTGACCAGTCAAATTAGATTTGACTAAATCAAAGAGACTTGATGAGCTCAAAGTCTCTAAGGGATTAGTTGCTTGCGCCACTCTATTTCTTATCCATTTGATTCTCGCTAATCTCTTTGAATTTTATGTGACAAAATCAGAAGAATTAGAGGGTGGGATGTGGAGATCAGATATAGAGTCCTACTTGTCATCTTTGACCTGGTCAAAATTGCATACGAAGGGACTCATGGTTTGGTCTATTTAAAGGACCCTACGCAAGTTGTTGTGTATCGCAATTCCATATGGCAAAATCCTACCACTCTCTTCATCCCCATGCCCTCTCATCCTCTTCCTCTTCCTCTTCTCCATGCCCAAGTAGTTGGGCAAAACAACAAGAGAAGATCCAAGTCCTGTGGGCACTAAGTTCAACAAGAGATGATGTAGTTCGTGAGACAAATGTGCAGCCTTCAGAGTTTATTTTGAAGGTTCTACAAATCAAATCCAGATCTAATCTTTCGTAATCAGATCTAGAAGGAGAAGACATCTTGAATCAGCTCGAGTGGACTATGGTAAAGGCTGGGCACGTGCATGGCTAGATTTAGAATTTTGAGTACTGATAGATCATCGATAGGATAATTGGTTTATCCGATCTAAGATAATAAGTGTTGTTACTCTCCTGATTTAATTTTAATATTTTTTAATATAAGATCATTAGGATCAGATTTGAGAACTTTTAGATTTGATTAGGATTTATAAAAAAATTTTAAAATTTTTTTGCTATAGATCTGATCAGATCAAATCGATCTTGCGATGAAAAACTAGATTTTTCCTACAACTGGTATCAAAGCTAAGTTTGCAGTTCTTCAGATCTACTTTAGATCTGATTTTTAATTTATTTATGATTTGATATTAATAATTTCAAATATCATATCAGATGTGATCATATCTAAAATCAGTAGATTAAAAAATTTTAATTAATATATGAGATATATTTGATGCATCTCTAGACTAGGTTGATAGAATTATTCTATGAATTATCTAGAATAGAATTTTATATGATATGATGAGTTAAAATTTTATTTTTCAGATGTTATATCAGATACATCAGATCTAAAAATATGCATATATAGGTTTAAATTTTGATACATGAGATGTATACTAAGCATGCATATTAGATCTTTAAATATATATGCGATATATATTGTAGTTCTAATAGTTTTATAGTATAATCATTATTTTTGATTAAAGCATTCTCCTTGGCCGTCCAGTCATAGAAGCAAGAAGGGTTTAAAGATCCTCTCTTTTCATTCGATGGGTTGCTCTCATGGTGTGTAGGGATGCTGCATGTTTGTTCTTAATTAGAAATTAAAAATTTATTTTTCTACAAAATCTTAGATCCTAAAATCCTAGAATTTTTATGCATATTTTTATTTACGAACCCAAATTTAATTAAAAATTAAGATTATGAAATCAATTAGATATAAAAATTTTGAATTTTCAGATCTAGGACATCTTCATAAATTTGGGTTTGGGCGTGGGTAGCTCAATTAGGTCTAGCGGTTGATCAAACCGAATCAAGAGTTGGTTAGATAGGATCAAGAATGCTTAGATTTGATCAGCCTAATAAGATTAAGTCTGGATTAAGGTTGACTCATAGTCATATATAGTCGATCGAGTTAAAACCTAATTTGGCTCCACGATTCGAGCCTAGATTGTAGGTTAATCCGATAAGTTCTTTTTCGATAATTTGGTGTCTAAGGTAAGTTTGGCAGATACGATCGATTAATTTTTAATTGAAAGCTACTCGACTTGAATATATTCTTATCGAGTTAATGGCATATCCCTTCCACCGATCTTACTTACCTAATCGTTGATCCAGTTTTGGTTTGAGATGGCTAACGATTCAAGCTAACCCATGCCATTAGATTAGTCATAATTATTATGATTAAGTTAAGTCATATTTAAGAGATCTAAATCAAATCTTTCTAAAAAAATATTAAGCTATAGGTCTTCTACATTGTAGATGTGCGGACTTTTTCTAGGGTTGATTATTTTTGGCTGGTTATAGTGGTTCAGTTACAACGGAAAGATGCAACCATGTCTATTAGGCATTGGATGCTATGAGTTGAAGAATAGGTTAAACTCAATATTTCAGATACGATGAGGGACCTAATTAAAAATTTAATTCATGCAAATAGTGGATCTAACTTAACTAAGGATTGGAGCAATATTTCGGTACGGTGAACTTCATGAATTAGACATCAAATTTTGATGCACCATGATTAGAGAATCATTGGACAAGAGTTGCCCACTCATCGATTGATCCATCACCAATAACTGTTAGGTGAGACGGTAAGCTAGTCGATGGGACCGTACCATCCACTAGAAATATATGATCGCGAAGATTTTTGCATCTCTACCAAAAAAGTATAGAAATTTGAGAAAATAGTGGAAGCCTAATTGATTTAAAAATAAAATTTCTAAATAAATTAGTTAAATTTAATTACAAAGTCTAACTAAAAATTTTGACTATCTACAGAAAAATGTCTACGTCAAATCTACTAGTCCAAATGCTAGACACCTACAGACTGACCGGATCCAATTATAAATATTGGCTCAGAAACTTCAAAATTATTTTAGATTCTAAGAAGCTGACTTATGTATTGGACTAGAACTCTCTACCTTACTAGCCCATCCAACCGCTAAACAGAGAGTGTCTCTGGATAAGTGGATGGACGATGATAACAAAGCTAGGTACTATATGTTGGACTCAATGTTAGATGAATTACAGTGCCAACATGAAGATATTAAGACTGCTCGTCAAATATTGGCTCACCTGTAAGAGTTGTTCGATGAATAGAGTCGCGTAGCTTGGTATCAAGTCTTCCGTAGACTTTTTAAGGCTCAGATGTGTGATGGGCAGTCGGTCCAAGATCATTATTTGATAATGATCAAGAATCTAGAGGAGCTTGAGAAACTTGGTGTCATGTTAGATAAGGATCTGCAGATTGATGTAATCCACAGTCCTTGACTGATGCGTATGGATAGTTCATCATGAACTTCCATATACATAAATTGTAATGTACCTTAGCTGAACTTATGAGCATGTTGGTTACTACTGAGCTTTTAATGAAAGGTTCAAAGGGCTCAGCTCTTGCTGTGGAGTGGACTTTCTCCAAAAGAAAATCTTTTAAAAAGAAAAAGAAGTCTACGAAGATGCAGAAGGTAGAAAGTGGAAAAAAGAAGAAGGAAGAGTTGAAGAAGAAGGTTGCTGACAAAGAAAAATATTTTTATTGCAATACTGACGGCCATTGAAAGCAAAACTATCCTTTATAACTAGCCAGCCTGAAGATCAAGAAGGAAGCAGATCTTTCTAGAGGTATACTCATAATTGAATTTAATCTTATGATTTTTTCTGCATCCAGTTAGGTGTTTGACTCTGGTTCTAGTGCTCACTTGTATACTTCTATGCAGGATTTTGAGGAGAGAAGGAGGCTGAGAGATGGTGAGATGATTCTATGCGTCAGAAATAAAGCAAGAGTTGCTGCTGTAGCCATGAAAATCTATCTTCTTCGACTACCATCTGATTTAGATTTAGTAATTAGGGACTGTTATTATGTGCCTGCAGCAAGCAGAAATTTAATTTCTATTTTTTGTTTAGCATAGAAAAGTTATGTAATTAGCTTTTTTAAGGATCACTGTACTATTCTTTTTGAAAAAAATAAAATTACAAGTGGTTTCTTAATTAATGGTTTCTATCAGTTGCATATTAATGTCACTATGTTTAATGTCGAGCAACATGTGAAAGCCATAGGATCAAAATGACCTAAGGATAGTCTAAATGAAAGGTATCTATGGCATCTTAGGCTAGATTATATAGCAGAAGACAAAATTAATAAATTGAAGAAATTCGAACTAATGAGTTTGTTGACTTTCGAGTCATATCCAATTTGTGAATTATGTCTTCAAGGCAAAATGATCAAGCTTTCTTTTGTGGAACATAGGGAAAGGACTACGGACCTACTTACCCTAGTACATACATATGTATGTGGCCTATTTGATATGCCAACTAGAGGCAATTTTATCTACTTTATTATCTTTACCGATGATTTGTGTTGATATGAATATGTATATTTGATGCGACACAAGTCTGAAGCCTTTGAAAAGTTTAAAAAATTCAGACATGAAGTAGAAAAGCAAATCGGAAAGCTCATTAAGATTCTTCGATCAAATCGAGGAGACGAATACCTTAGTTGAGAATTCTTTGACTATCTTAAAAAAAATGGCAGTCTTGTAATGGACTGCATCTGGAATGCCTCAACTCAATAGGATTTCAGAATGAAAAAATTGAACCCTATTAGATATGGTCCAATCCATGATGAGCTTCACGAACCTTCCTGAGTTTCTTTGGGGACATAGTCTAATGACTGTAATCTACTTATTGAATCAATTTTTTTTTAAAACTGTTCCTACCACACCGTATGAGATATGATATGGTAAGAAATTAAGTTTGAGTCATCTTAGAATTTTGGATTGTTCGACCTATGTCAAGAAATAGTAGGCGGACAAATTAGAGTCTAGGTCATTTAGAGCTCATTTTATTGGATATCTTAAAGAATCGTTAGGATATTATTTCTATCTTCCTGAAGACCATAATGTGATTGTGAGTCGACATACTATTTTTTTTGAAAAATAGTTTATTCAAGATGGTGACATCGAAAGATAGATTAGGCTCGACGAGAAGGTCTCCAAAGAGCAACGAGCTAATGAACCTATGGAACTTAGTCAGTCTTAGCCAGCTTAAACACAACCTCTTCTATCTCGTAGATCAATTAGGATTTTCTATCCTCCTAAGAGATATTTAGGTACAATTTCAGAGGATGTAGAGAAAATGCTCCTCACAAAAAATGAGGTTCATGATGATGATCCTAAAATCTATGACGAGATAATATCTGATATCAACTCCGAAAAATAATTAGAGATAATAAAGTTAGAGATTGACTCAATGTGCTTGAACCAAGTCTAGACCTAGGTAGATCCACTTGAAGGTATTGTACCTATTGAATATAAATGGATCTTCAAGAGAAAGATAAGTATCGATGAAAATATAGAAATATTCAAGACTAGGTTAGTAGCGAAAGAGTGTAGTCAGTATGAAGGCATTGACTATCAGAATATTTTTTGCTAGTAGTTATGCTAAAACTCATCCACATACTACTTACCATTGCAGCCTATTTCGATTATGAAATATGGTAGATAGACGTAAAAACTACGTTCTTAAATAGATATCTTGAAGAAGATATCTATATGAAATAGTCCCTTGGTTTCACATCCAATGATAGTGATCACAAAGTCTACAAATTATAAAGATCCATATATGAACTTAAGCAAGCATCTCGGAGCTGGAATGCTCGTTTTAATGATGTAATCCAATCATTTATTTTATCAAAAATGAGGAGGAGCCCTATGTATTCAAAAAGGTCAATGGGAGTGCTGTTGTCTTCCTCATATTGTACGTGGATGACATCCTCCTGTTTGGGAATGATATTTTCATATTGACATCCATCAAAATATGGTTGTCAAAAGAGTTTTCTATGAAAGACCTAGAAGAGGCATCTTTTATATTAAAAATAAAGGTTTATAAAGATAGACCGAATAGGATGCTGGGTCTATCATAGAAGATGTACATAGAGAAGGTGCTGAAGAGATTGAGCATGAAAAACTCTAAAAAGGGATTGGTATCCTTTAGACATGGCATTCATCTCTCTAAGAAGATGTGTCCCAACATACCTAAGAAGATGGAATGCATGAGCAAGATCTCTTATGCTTTGGCAATAGGGAGTCTCATATATGCCATGTTGTATACACGACCTGATATTACGTATGCTGTGAGTGTCATGAGCAGATATCAGTCGAATCCAAGCAAAGAATACTGAATTTTTATGAAGTGTATCCTTAAGTACTTGAGAAGGACTAAGAATATGTTTTTGATCTTTGACTATGAAGAACTCCAGATCCAGGGGTATACAGACTTAGATTTTATGTCTGATATAGATGATCGAAAGTCGACATCTGATAGTCTGTTCGTATGCAATGGTGGTGCTGTTAGTTGGAAGAGTTTCGAGCAAACAGTAATCGCAGACTCCATAATGAAAGTCGAGTATATTATTGCATCGGAAGCTACGAAGGAGGCATTCTGGTATAGAAAATTTACTGCAGAGTTTGAAGTGATGCCATCGGATGTCGTTCCTCTATATTACGATAATAATGGTGCCATAGTCCTAGCTAAAGAGTCGAGGTCTCATCAAAAATTTAAATACATTGAGCGACGATATCATCTCATTTATGATTATCTCGAGATGGATTACATCGAGATCAAGAAAGTTGATACCGCAGACAATATGGCTGATCCATTAATAAAGTCATTGAGTCAGCAGAAGATCAAAGCCCACCTTGAGAAGATGAAACTTAGATTTATAGCCAATTAGCTTTAGGTCAAGTGGAAGTTTGTTAGATGAGTGCCCTAGAAGTCAGATCAGCTGACACTTGTAATATACTTTTTAGGAGTTTTTTTTTTATAATTTTAACTTAAAATTAATAAAAATTTATTTTTTCTTCCATCATATTGTATATAAAATGTCTATGATACATTCTTTAAATTAATGGAAATGACAATACATATTTTTAAGAGTTAAAAATTTAAGACATGTACTTTCATAATTAACTTATAAACTGCTCTCGATCGTAGGATCATCATGAGGATTGTGATCAATCCGAAAGATCAATGTACGATCACTTTCTTAGGATAGATAAGTCTTGAGTCTATAGTATGAAAATATTAAAATGAGAGTATAGGTACTTATTGAGAACGAGAGCACTAAGCATGACCATCTCGAGCAGTCATAAAGGAGTCTACCTTCTATCGATGACTAAGCTCGATGCTGCAGTTATATGTTTGGTTCTTAGACCCTAAAATGTATCGATAGTTTATCTTGAGTGTGTTATAGTTTGACTATACCATAACTCAGTCTTCTAGCCATTCGAAATTCTGAGGTGTATGTTGGCTATAGCATGTTTATTGTAGGAACTAGATTACACCAAGATGGGATCTATCAACCTCAGTAGAGGAGGAAAATCCTATAATGATCATGAGATCGAGTTCTTAAGCCCATGGCCACGGTAGTGTGATGTAATAAAAAAGAGTTTTCTATTAGGATTTCACATTAGACTCAAATCGAATAATTCATTCATATGACGGATGTTGGGTTTGACGAGTTCACTTTAACCATAATCTTATTGAGACTCATGATAGGAGAACTCAATCACACAGGTAGCTACACCGAGAGGTTTGCATTCAGTTTTAATGGGTTGCCATCATATACTACTATGTGTCAGATGAATTTTGGGAGTAATTAAAATGATCTTGATGATCGATCATTCTAATTGGATAAATCGAAAAAATTCTGATCCATTGAAAGATATTTTGATGATATTGATGATAGAGATCGAGACGTATGTCATTACCATACGAAACTGAATCTAATAGAAACATACAAACAAAAGTTTGAGTTGAATGTCATCAATTAAGCTAACCCAGTTTGATTGATTTGGATTAAATCCAATTAAGTTCAATGAAGTCATGCTAGCACACGATTGAGCCTAACATTCTTCTTTTGTAATCATTTTGATTCGTCTCGACTGAGTTAAATTGAATTTGGCTCATCCAAAAATCCTTTGTGGGTTTGTCATGGTCTGACTGGAGCTTGTCCAAGTTAGAAAAGTATTGTCCTAATCCATCAGATGGGAATAGGATAAGACTTGCCAATTTCTCAATCTTTTAGAATAAGGATCAAAGGTTGACCTGGATGCAGGAAAGAAGGGAGAGGGGGCGTGTGCCCCCTGGAGAATTTCTAGGGGCATGTGCCCCTAGGTGATTTCATGAGAGTGGAGAGGATGCACGTCCTCCTAGGCAGCGCTCCATATGGATAAGGGCTTTGACCAGTCAAATTAGATTTGACTAAAGCAAAGAGACTTGATGAGATCGAAGTCTCTAAGGGATTAGTTGCTTATGCCACCCTTCTTCGTATCCATTTGATTCTCGCCAATTTCTCTGAATTTTGTACGACAAAATCAGAAGAATTAGAGGGTGGGGCGTGGAGATCAGATATAGAGTCCTTTTGCTTGTTATCTTTGACCTGATCAAAGTTGCATGCAAAGGGACTCATGGTTTGGTCTATTTAAAGGACTTTGCACAAGCTGTTATATATCGCAATTCCATATGGCAAAGCCCTGCCACTCTCTTCATCTCCATGCCTCCTCATTCTCTTCCTCTTCCTCTTCTCCATGCTCAAGTGATTGGGCGAAATAGCAAGAAAATATCCAAGTCCTGTAGGTGCCAAGTTCAGTAAGAGACGATGTAGTTCGTGAGACCAATATGCAATCTTCAGAGTTCGTTTTAAAAGCTCTATAGATCAGACGCAGATTTGATCTTTTGTGATTAGATCCAGAAAGAGAAGACACCCAAAACCAATCTAAGTGGACCATGGTAGAGGTCAGGCATGTGCATGCTAGATTCAAAATCTCGGATGTTGATAGATCATCGATAAGATAATCAATTTATCTGATCTAAGGTAACAAGCATCGTTACTCTCTTAATTTTTTTTTTTTTTAATATCAGATCATTAGAATTAGATCCGAGAACTCTCAGATCTGATTAGGATTTGTAGAAAAAAAATTAATTTTTTTTTGCTACAGATCTAATTAGATTAGATGAATTCTGTGGTGGAAAACTATGTTTTTTCTAGAGGTGGGTCTGAAATGAAAGCAGATCTAAACAATATGGCACCAGCCCTATGCAGAAGTATCACTTGTCGGATCCGAACCCAAATCCAAAACATTCTATCACGGTCTGATCTGGACATGGATCCTTTCTCTTAGTGGATCTGGATCCGGGTCCGAACCCGGAACGTTCCATCCGGCGAAGGGCGGGCCAGCGTTTCTTTCCTTTTTCATAAGCTATTTCACCCTTCCAACGGTTTACCGCCTCTTCGGCTCTGCGCCGAGCACCGCGAAGCGAAGCGGGAGGCGAAAAGAAAAGAACGAAAAAAAATAAGGAATGGCAGCACAAGAAGAAGCGAAGAAAGCCGGCGATCGCAAGCGGAAGCAAGTCTTCATCTATGGCAACTACAAGAACTATTACGGCTATCGAGTAACTTCTCTTTCTCCCCTCTCTTTCTTTCTTGGACCTAAACCGATATTATCTCAATTATTTATTTATTTATAGTTTGTTTCACCCAAAAAATAGATCGAGCTTCTTGTGCCCTAGCCTTTCCAGATCGCTTTACTCCAAGATTGTCGTACTTCCAAGAAGAACATGAACGAGATTTCTCGCTTCGTCGCCTTCTTTAATCTAATCACCTTCCAAATTAAACCGACTCCACGGCATCTAGTAAATACATTATTGATATATGGACAAGGAATCCTTTTCGATTTCTTGATTTCGGCTCACCCTGGTTGCCGATCGCACCGTTATTTCGCAAGATTAGCTCGTCTTACTGACTTGATTTTCTTTTGGACAACTTATCTGTTGTCTGTAATTTTTAAGTTGAGCGGAAATTTTAGTCCTACGTGGTCTGCGTTCTTCTCTTGGCTGAAAGATTGGTGTGTTGGTTTGAATGCAGATAGATCGAAACCAGAGGGAAGATCCCCGACTCGCGGTTATGAGGAGGGAATGGTTCGAGGGAAAGGATTGCCTCGATATCGGTTGCAACCAGGGGTTGATAACCATTGCGATAGGTGGGATCTAGTGTCCTGCAGACATCATCATTTGTTTTGTATTATTTCTTTCTTTTATTTATCATGACTGTAACTCTCTCTCTCTCTCTCTCTCTGCGTGTGTGTATGTGTGTGTGCATATTTGTTCGGAACTTTTGGCGAAACTTAATTCATCTAGCTTTCCATGCAGTTACTTATGTTCTTATCCACTTGAACATTGAAATAATGTCATGTACTATTTATGATCATCTGGAACAAAATGGTGGGAAACTAAAGGAGATCTCATAGTGATATAAAGGTAGAAATTTTAACACCTTGGTAGTGAGAAAGATTTTGTATTTGTATTGGTCAGATAAGAGCAGAAAACACTGGTGAAAAATTGGTTGAAACTTGTGGCAAAATGAATACAAGAAACATAAGAGTAGATAAAGACCCAAAGAATTTTTTTGGGGTCATGCATGCTCTGCAGTATCTATACCTGGGGAGATAATTAAAAATTCTTGACCAATTTTTGTTTACTTTATTCTTGACATATAGAAATGAGCTTTAAATTGCACATGACATGTGGTTGGTAATCATCCTCAGGATGGGGAGAAGTTATAGAAGTAATTTGAACCATGGAACTGAAGGTAATCTTTTTTATAGCACTTTATGAGCATCTTTTGTATAGGAGCAAACATGAAAGAGCAATTTGACAAGATCTTTTTATGCAGTACAAATTTGTATCATACATATTTTTGATACAGAATCTGATTGACATCGGATCGAGCTAGAGTGGAGGACGAGGTCGCCGTCGGTGACCTGCAAAATAAAGTTCCATCCAGAGTCGGTGGTGGTGGCTCCGGCAGGACTCTCCGATGGTCGAGTCAGCTCTTCTGGCCAACAGAAATGGAGTGCTCAGCAATGAGAAGTGAGCTTAGAGTTTTAGAGGGGAGATGAGAGCTTCCATAAAGCAATCTGGAGGATCCTTTTTATAGGCGGAGCTTATAGCGGATTGATGGTGATGGCCATACCGTCTGGTCGCGGGCCGCTCAGGACCGCATGGAGTTCGGTACGGAAAGGAAGGCGTCGTCAGATGGATAGTGACAGTCATACTGATGGGTCGTGGGCCGCATGGGACTGGTTACGGAGAGAGTGGTCGCCAGTAGTGGTGGCCATATCGTCCGGTTGCATCGTCAGTAGTGGTGGCCATATCGTCCGGTCGCGTCACCTGTGGCAGACTGATAGCGATAGTTCGTCCAGATTTAATAGCCGTGGCTTTGAGAAAGCAGGCATTGATTGGTGGACTTCGGCATGTATCAATTCCAGAGGAGTTTGGACTCTTGGAAAAGTTCGGCCGAAGGGGAAGCTCGAAAAAAGTTCGGCTCTTGTAGGAGTTTGGCCGGAGTGCGGCTTTAGTAGGCGTCTGGCTGGAGGAGTGCGGCTAAGACTCGATCGTTGGAGAGTTCAGAAAGAGCTCGGCCGCTGAGAAGTCCGGCCGGCTGAAGGAGTTCGACTGAGACTCGGCTACTGGGGAGTTCGGAAGGAGCTTGGCTGCTGAGAAGTCCGGCCGGTTGAAGGAGTTCGGCTAAGACTCGGCCGCTGGAGAGTTCGACAGGAGCTCGACCGTTAAGGAGCTCGACAAACTGAAGGAGTTCGGCTAAGGCCCGATTGTTGGAGAGTTCGGAAGGAGATCGGCCGCTGAGGAGTTCGGCTGGCTGAAGGAGTTTGGCTAAGACTCGGCTGCTGGGGAGTTCGGCAGGAGCTCGGCCGCTGAGGAGCTCGGCAAGCTGAAGGAGTTCGGCTAAGACTCGGACGCTGAAGCTCTTCCGCGGCTATCCGTTGTATTAAGTTGAGCGTCGGACTGGACTTTGGCAGTAGCGGGGTTTATCCCCAACAATAGTCCTCCCCACTCCTGAGTTCGAAACTCGAAGGAAGGGAGTACAGAAAAGGCGACTGTCGAAGTCCTCTTCTAGGCTCTATGCCGGTTCAGGTTGAAGCTCGGGGGAGATCTCATCTCCAGCCAAAGTTGATGTTGAAGTTGAAACTCAGAGGAAATCTCATTTTCAGCCGAGGTTGAAGTAGATCTCGTCTCCTCTTGCAGCCGAGGTTGACTCGGGGGAGATCTCATCTTTTGCAGCTGAGGTTGAAGCTCGACGGAGATCTCATCTCCTGTTGAATTTAAAGTTGAAGTTTGGGAGAGATCTCCTCTCCAGTCGAGGTTAACACGGCCGCTCGGAAGAGATCTCATTTCCAGTCGAGATTGTCGCGGTCGCTCAGAAGAGATCTTATCTCTAGTCGAGATTGTCACGGTCGCTCGAGAGAGATCTTATCTCTAGCCGAGGTTGACTCGGTCATGATCACTCGGGAGAGATCTTATCTCTGGCCGAGGTTGGCGTAGACTTTGAGGCTCGGTCTTCGACTTTGCTCACGTTAGGACGAGATTCTCCTCCCGTTCCTAACGGACTATGGGGGCACATAAGGGTCGTTGTCAGATCCTCTTCCCTCACCCCGTTCTAAATGAACGAGGCCTTCGACTTTGCTCGTGTTAGGATGAGATTCTCCTATTTCTAACGGGCTATGGAGGTTCTCCTCCTTTTTTTAACGAATTGTGGGGGCACATAAGGATCGTTGTTAAGGCCTCTTCCCTATTCCGTTCTAAATGAACGAGGCCCTCGACTTTGCTCGCGTTAGGACGAGGCTTTCTTCCTATTCCTAATTGGCTGTGGGGGCACATAAGGGCCGTTGTCTGGGCCTCTCCCCCCATCTCGTCTAAATGAACGAGGCCTTCGACTTTACTCGCATTAGGACGAGATTCTCCTTCTGTTCCTAACAGACTGTGGGGCACATAAGGACCGCTGTCAGGGCCTTTCCCTCCATCCCGTTCTACGTGAACGAGGCTTTCGACTTTGCTTACGTTAGGACGAGGTCTCCTCCACTTTTTAAAGGGCTGTGGGGGCACATGAGGGCCGTTGTCAGGACCTCTTCCCTCATTCCGTTCTAAATGAACGAGGCCTTCAACTTTGCTCACGTTAGGACGAGGTTCTCCTCTTTCTAACGGACTATGGGGGCACATAAGGACCGTGGTCAGGGCCTCTCCCCCCATCCCGTTCTAAATGAACGAGGCCTTCGATTTTACTTACGTTAGGACGAGGTTCTCCTCTTGTTCCTAACGGGTATCTCCTGCAACTGAGCCTGTTGCGGGCGTTCGAGGGAGATCTTATCTCCTACAGCCGAGGTTGACCCGGACCCTCGGAAGAGATCTTATCTCCTACGGCCGAGGTCGACCCGGACCCTCGGAAGAGATCTTATCTCCTACGGCCGAGGTTGATGCGGGCGCTTGGGGGAGATCTTACCTCCTGCAGTCGAGGTTGGCCCGTACCCTCGAGGGAGATCTTATCTCCAGCGGTCGAGGTTATTGCGGCGCGCTCGGAGGAGATCTTATCTCCTGCAGTCGAGGTTGGTCCCGGACCCTCAGAAGAGATCTTATTTCCTACAGTCGAGGTTGTTACGGGTGCTCGGAGGAGATCTTATCTCTTGTAGCTGAGGTCGGTCCGGACCCTCGGGAGAGATTTTATCTCCTGCGGCCGAGGTTGTTGCGGGCGCTCGGGGGAGATCTTATCTCCCGCAGTCGAGATCGGTCCGGACCTTCGGAGGAGATCTTATCTCTTGCGGTCGAGGTTGTTGCGGATGCTCGAAGGAGGTCTTATCTTCTGCAGCCGAGGTTGGCCCAGACCTCGGGGGAGATCTTATCTCCTGTAGCTGAGTTGTTGCGGGCCTCGATTATCTCCTGATTGTTACGGGCGCTCGGGGGAGATCTTTTCTCCTACAGTCGAGGTTGGTCCGGATCTTCGGGAGAGATCTTATCTCCTACAATCGAGGTTGAAGGACTTTGGCCGGCTCATGTTAGGACGAGGTTCTCCTCATGTTCCTAAAATGGCAACTATTGACTGCTTCTTCCCTGTCATCACGTAGTTTTTGCACCAAGAAACAATATTATCGAAATGAAAGAATTTTATTGAAAGAAAGTTACTGGCGGCGCATCCCCAGATCGTGGGAGCGTTGTTTCTTCGAGTTCCTTCAGACGATAGGTTCTGGGATATGATGACCTCCTCTATTTTGTGCTGGCCTCCTCAATTTGGAGCGAGCTTGACGTGGCGTCGATGGCACGGAAGGCGACCGACCTTTTTGTTGTTCTTGGCTACGACAGCGCTCTTGGTCGATCTTCTCCTGCTTCAGACCGACGTCCGAGGAATCGACCCAACTGGCCTCTCCTAATAAGCTTCTCGATTTCATCTCGAAGCTGAACGCATTCTTCAGTGTCGTGGCCATGATCGCGATGATAGAGGCAGAACTTGTTGGAATCGCGCTTGCTGGGGCGGGAACGCATCCTCTCCGGTCTCGGAAGTCGTTTCCTGATTTCTATCAGCACTTGGGCTTTTGGAGCGTTAAGCGGGGTGTAATTATGAAATCTTCGTTGGGAAGAACCTCGGAGCTGGGGAGAACCTCAGCGCGCCCTTTCATCGGGGCTTTCTCGCTCCCGTGCCCGAGGTGGAGTTCGGGCTCACCTACGCCCAGAAGGAGTCCGGGAACACGGCCGTGCTTCACTCGGCTTTCCTTCATCAGCGGCGGGTTTATTATACTCGTCTGCCCGCCGCTCTCCTAAGGCTTCTTCGTTCTTCAACTTGAAGGCTTATTTCGCGCGGACATATCCCTCGGCCCGAGCTAGCAGATCGGCGAAGTCTCTGGGATATCTCTTTTCTAGGGAGAACAGCAAGTCATTATTTTGAAGGCCATCCTTGAGAGCGGCCATGGCGACTGACTGGTCCAGATCCCGGACCTCCAATGCCGCAGCGTTAAATCGGATGACATAAGCTCGGATGGATCCCCCCTGCTTCTGCTTGATATTCATCAGGGAATTCGAATCTCGGCACGGACGTCGGCTGCTGATGAAGTGAGCCACGAACTGATGGCTCATCTGGTCAAAAGAGAAGATCGTACCCGGCTTCAACGTCGAGTACCAGTTTCTCGCTACTTCCTTTAAGGTAGATAGGAAGGCTCGGCACAGTATGGTGTCTGAAGCACCGTGGAGTAGCATCATAGTCTTGAAGGCCTCTAGATGATCAACTGGATCAGAAGTTCTATCGTAGCTTTCGAATTGAGAGAGCTTGAAGTTCGGCGGGACGGACTCTTGTATAATTCGGAGGGGAGAAAGGAGGATCGGTGTGGACGTCATCAAGGTGAGCTGGGGCGACGTGGTCGAGCTCCTCAATCCACCGATCCATCTTCCGCAGTCTGTGATCGAGGGCATCGTCTTGGTTGCAGATCTTTTGGGGCTTCCCGCTACAAATGGTGAAGGTCTCCTCCAGAGGAGAACTATGATCCGAACACGGGTCCTCTGCTCTTCGTTTCCCCTTCCTAGGGGCGACGGGTACGTTGGCCCGAGTACTCTTTCTTGAGGCCGGTTTCCGACATCATGATGACGGGTTTTCTGGTGGAGTCGCCGCTGGAGGCTGCTGCATGGCCTGCATTGCCTCCGTGAGGCCATGGACCTACTGGACAAGCAAGTTGAACTGCTCCACATCTACCGCGGGTACAGATGGAACCTGAGTTGCCGGGGCTGAAGCGGGAGCAGATGGATCTGGACGGGATCGGACCTCGGAGGCCGTCGATCGTCGGATCGAAGCTTTCCTAGGAGGCATTTTCTCTTGGGAAAGAACTCTTGAGAGGAAGGAGGGAGATCTCTGGAGAGAGAGATCGTCGCTGAGCACTCCTTTAAGAATAAGGGAGCCTCAAGAATAGAGGATCCTTCCTCTAGCGCCAAATATGTTGGTGTAGAATCTGGTTGACGTCGGATCGAGTTGGAGTGGAGGAGGACGAGGTCGCCATCGGAGACCTGCAAAATAAAGTTCCATCCGGAGTCGATGGTGGTGGCTTTGGTAGGACCCTCTGACGGTCAAGTCAGCTCTTCTGGCCAACAGAAATGGAATGCTCAGCAATGAGAAGTGAGCTTAGAATTTTAGAGGGGAGAGGAGAGCTTCCAAAAAGCATATCTGGAGGGTCCCTTTTTATAGGCGGAGCTTGTAGCGGATTGATGGTGATGGTCATACCGTCCGATCGCGGGCCGCTCGGGGCCGCATGGAGTTCGGTACGGAGAGGAAGGCATCGTCAGACGGATAGTGACAGCCATACTGGTGGGTCGTGGGCCGCATGGGGCTAGTTACGGAGAGAGTGGTGTCGCCAGTAGTGGTGGCCATGTCGTCCGGTCGCGTCGCCTATCGTAGACTGATGGCGACAGTTCGTCCAGATTTAATAGCCGTGGCTCTGAGAAAGCAGGCATTGATTGATGGACTTTGGCATGTATCAATTCCAGAGGAGTTCGGACTCCTGGAAAAGTTCGGCCGAAGGGAAAGCTCGAAAAAAGTTCGGCTCCTGTAGGAGTTTAGCCGGAGGAGTGCGGAGGGAGTTCGGCTCTAGTAGGCATCTGGTTGGAGGAGTGCGGCTAAGGCTCGATCGTTGGGAAGTTCAGAAAGAGCTCGACTGCTGAGAAGTTCGGCCGGCTGAAGGAGTTCGACTGAGACTCGGCTGTGGAAAGTTCGGAAGGAGCTCGGCCGCTGGGGAGTTCGGCAGGAGCTCGGTAGGCTGAAGGAGTTCGGCTAAGGTCCGGCCGCTGAGAGAGTTCGGAAGGGAGATCGGCCGCTGAGGAGTTCGGCTGGCTAAGGAGTTCGGCTAAGACTCAGCCGCTGGGGAGTTCGGCAGGAGCTCGGCAGGCTGATGGAGTTCGGCTAAGACTCGGGCGCTGAAGTTCTTTCGCGGCTACCCGTTGCATTAAGCTGAGCGTCGGACTGGACTTTGGCAGGAGCGGGATTTATCCCCAACATATATGATGTGGATATGAGCATTTTTTTTCATTGAACATATTCAGCTTGAATGCATCACAAACCTAAAAATATCTCCTCAAGTGCCTCAAGTTGTCCATTAAAAGTCACAAAGCAATGCTTAAGCAAATGGAAAAGTAATGTAGAAGTTTTAAAAGAAAGAAGCATGAGGTGGCTTAGAGATCATCACCAAGGTCTTGTAGGCTTTCTAAAAGGGCATTGAGGAGAAAAAAGCAAACAATTGCCTATGTATACATATTATAGAAGCCATAGGGTGAATTGCTAGATTTTTTTCCCTGCCCTGTTTCCAGGCTCCTACATCTTCACAGGATACTAATGTGGAATGCTCACTCCAATAAAAGTTTGACGTTCTGAGTTCTTTTGACTAGATAACTAAGATTCCCTCTTGCTAATTTCGTCATGGCACTTTCTTGTGGATCAAGCCTGCAGTTCTTGCCACCCTTGCTGGATCATGGGTCTCCATATGAGGTGTGATGAACAAGTTCACTTAAAAAGCTGCTTTCTTTTTCCTTTTCTTTTGTTTGTCTCTCATGGAACCCAATCTCAATGTCATATGCCTTTTCCTTCTTCCATTCTCTCTTGCTATCTCCATGTCTAAACATCAATCCCTTGTCTTTTTCCTTGGGTAACCCATCATCATAGGTCTCCACCAAAAGCTTCCTAGTGCCATTCAATTCCTTATTCTCAACCTCATCCTCACATAGCATTCTCTCTACTCTCCTCTTTTCCCTGTCTTTGACATGTGCCATTCTTTGAAAGTCCAATTGCATCAATGTTTGTGAAGAAGGACACGAGTATAGGTGATAAAGGTGAGAGTGAAAAGGGAAAGGTTATGGGAAGGAAGGGGGAAGGGGTTTGCTGGGTGTTTGTTTATGTGATGAATGCTTTGCTCTTGCTCCTCTACAACTTTCCTTTTCATCGTTCACTAACAGATAACTGATGGATGACCATGATCTCACCATGTAAGATGCTTGTGAATGACTTAAGTGGACCAACTAGTTGATGGATGGCTCTGATTCCATGAACTAATAAAAAGATTTGGATCGCTTTTTTTTTTTTTTTTACATTTAGTGTTATTAGATTTTTTTTATTAATTATGCAAATGATTTGACATGGTGGCTATTCAAAAAGGAAGGAGTATTTGATAGATGGTTATTATCTCATCGTATAATGGTTAGTTAAATTCATTTCCTTTTGAATTAAGCATGACCCTATTTTGAATTAGGCATGACACTCTTTTCTGTGCAGCATCAGCTAAGTCACACCTCTTTAAAAATAATTATTCAGCATCCTTCAGTCTTCTGTCCTCTTACATTTTTTTTCCCTTGATGCAGCCAAGAAGTTCTTCTGCCAAAGCATTCTTGGAATAGATATTGATGCAGGTGACCTTACCCAGCATTTCTGTTTCTCTCTGATTCAACCATCTGATTCAGTTCATTATTTGTCTATTTTTAGTTATTTAAATATGTTCAACAATGAATGCTGTTGGTGCAGAATCTGATCGACGTCGGAACGAGCTAGAGTGGAGGAGGACGAGGTCGCCGTCGGAAACTTGCAAAACAAAGTCCCATCTAGAGTCGGTGGTGGTGGCTCCGATGGGATCCTCCGACGATCAAGTTAGCTCTTCTGGCCAATAGAAATGAAGTGTTCAGACGAGAGTTCGGCAGAGTTTTTGGAAAGGAGAAGAGAGCATAGAGCTTAGAGAAAACGTATATGGAGGATCTCTTTTTATAGACGGAGCTTGATTGATGGTGATGGCCATACCGTCTGGTAGCGGGCCGCTTGAGGCTGCGTAGAGTTCGGTACGGAGAGGAAGGTGTCGTCAGGCTAATAGTGACAACCATATCGTCCAGTAGCGGACTGCTCGAAGTCTGGTGGAGTCTATCATAGAGGAGGGTGCCACCTGTAGTGTCGTCTGTGCCAGACTGATGGCGACCGTTTGTCGAGATTTAATAGCCGTAGCTCTGAAGAAGCAAGCATTAGTTGGTGAACTTCGGCATATATCAATTTCAAAGGAGTTTGGACTTCTGAAGGAAATACGTCTGAAAGGGATTATCTGGGAGCAATCTACTGGAGGAATCCGACTGAAGGAGAAGTTCGGAAGAGGTTCGGCTTTTGGAGGAGTTCGGTCGAAAAAAAGTTTGGAAGAAGTTCGACTTCTATAGGAGTTCGACTGAAGGAGAATTCTGGAAGGAGTTCGGCTCCTGGAGGAGTTTGACTGCAGGAGCAATTCGAAAGGAGTTCAGCTCCTGAAGAAGTCCGAATGAAGGAGAAGCTCGGAAGGAGTTCGGCTTCCGTAGGTATCCGACTGAAGGAGTGCTGAGGAAGTTTGGCTCTCGTAGGAGTCCGACTGCATGAGCAATCCAGAAGGAGTTCGGCTTCTGTAGAAGTCCAATCGAAGAAGAAGCTTGGAAGGAGTTCTGCTCCCGTAGGCGTCCGATTGAAGAAGTGCGGAGGAAGTTCGGCTCTCGTAGGAGTCCGACTATATGAGCAATCCCGAAAGAAGTTCCGGCTTTTATAGAAGTCCGACCGAAGGAGAAACTCGGAAGTAGTTCGCTCCCGTAGGCGTTCCGACTGAAAGAGTGCGGAGGAAGTTCGGCTCTTGTAGAGGTCCGATCGAAGGAGATGTCTGAAAAAAGTCGGCTCTTGGAGAAGTCCGACCGAAGGAGAAGTCTGGGGAGGAGTCCGGCTCCTAGAGAAGTCCGATCGAAGGAGAAGTCCAGGAGGAGTTCGGCTCCTGGAGAAGTTTGGCTCTTGGAGAGTTCGATAGGAATTCGACCGTTGGGGGAATTCGACTGGGGCTCGGCCGTTAAGAAGTTCGGCCGCCTGAAAGGATTTGGCTGGGACTCGACCGTTGAGAAGTTCGACTGGCTGAAGAGGTTCGGTTGGGGCTCGACCATTGGAGAGTTCGGTCGGCTGAAGGGGTTTAGAGTTCGGCCGGCTGAAGGAGTTCGGCTAAGGTTCGACTGCTGAAGCTCTTTCGTGATTATTGGTTTTGCATTGGGCTAAAGCATCAGGCTGGATTTGGCAGGAGCGGGATTTAACCCCAATAATAGACCCCTCCACTCTCGAGTTCGAAACTCGAAGAAAGTACAAAAAGGCGACTGTCGAAATCCTCTTTCAGGATTACTGTCAGTTCAGGTTGAAGCTCGGAGAGATCTATTCCAATGATTGTGAGGGGTGTTGCATACGTGCTTCATGTAGGTTGTCGTGGATATTAAGGAGTTTGTAAGTCTCGTCTGGCTGATTGTAATTTACTGACGTTATAAGCAAAGAGTACCTAGGTTGGTAGTGTAGTGTGGAGTTCTCTGGATTTGATAGACATTGACGTCCTTATCGAAGGCATAGATCTGTTTGATATCGTTTGGGACGCGTTACGCACAGAGGTGTAATATTCATCGTACATTTGAAGGGACAGTGCTAAGCTGTTCGTAAGAGTAAGTCCTCTGATAGTGATGACTGGGTCACTTATCTTCAGCTGACGTAAGTGCATGGTGTAGCACCGGCTGACGGGCTGAGAGTCTCATAGTCTAAACCGATGCGTTGAGTAGCAGAGTTGGCGTCATCTCTATTGACTGCACGTTGATATGCTCTGAGACGGTGAGTTGTGTATGCACTATATGCGAGTTAAGTGTGGAAGGTCGATAGATCTCGGGGGAAGTATCTTCGTGATACCTCCTAGTGCGAGGTGTTAAAGAAGATCTCATTCCTGTTTGAACCGCGACCGTAATCGCGTTTGGAAGCTCGGGGGAGTTTCTATCTCCAGCCGAGAAATTGAAGTTGAAGTCGGAGGGCTCGGAGGAGGGGGAGGAATTTTTTTTTTTATCCTTGTCTCTAGAAAAGGTTTGAAGTTGAAGTTTGAAGTTGAAGGCTCGGGATAGTATCTCATCTGCCAGGTCGAGTGTTGAAGGAGTCTTCATCTCCTGTGGTGAGCGCAGACGTTTGAAGCTCGGGAGAGATTCTATCTCCAGCCGAGATTGCAAGGAGATCTTTTTCCTTTTTGATGTAGCTTTTAAAACTCAGGAGAGATCTTATTCCAGTCAAGGTTTGAAGGAAGACTCTCATTCTCCTGTGACGCAGACCGTTGAGCTTGGGGGAAGTTCCTATCTCCAGCCGAGTTTGAGGTTTGAAGTTGAAGTCCGAGGCTCGGGGGAAGATCTTTGTCTCCAAGCCGAGTTTTGAAGTGAAGTTGAGGTCGGGGAGATTTCATCTCCAGCGCAGAGGCTTGAAGGAGATCTTCATCTCTTGAACGCAGACGTGAAGCTTGGAGGAGATTCCTATCTCCAATCGAGGTTGAAAGAGATCTATCTCTTTATTTGATGTAGACTTTGAAAACTCCGGGGAGATCTTATGCTCAGCCGAGGTTTGAAGTTGTAGTTGAAGCTCGGGGGAGATTCTCATCTACCAACCGCAGGTTGAAGGAATCTCATCTCCTGTTGCGCCAACGTTGCAAGCTCGGAAGATGTTCCTATCTCCAGCCGAGACTTGAAAGTTGAAGTCGAGGCTCGGCGGAGTCTTGTCTCCAGCCAAGATTAAAAGTTGAACGTTTGAGGCTCAGGGGAGATTTCATCTCCAATTGAGGTTGAAGAAGATCTCATCTCTGTTGACAGCAGATACGTTGAAGCTCAGGAGAGTTTCCTATCTCCAGCCGAGATTGAAGAAGAGCTCAGGGGAGATCTTAATCTCCAGCAGTCGAGGTTGAAGGAGATCTTATCTCATTTATTGACGTAGAAGCTTTTGGGAGAGATCTTTCTCCAGCAGTGAGATTGAAGTTGGAGCTCAGGAGAGATATTTCTTACGATAGCCGAGATTTGAAAGTGGAGCTCGGGGGAGATCTTATCTCCACAGCCGATTTAAAGATGGAGCCTCGAGGGAGGATCTTATCTCACGAGGCGAAGGTTTGAAGGAGATCTTTCTCTGTTGACTGTAGAAGCTCAGGGAGATACTTTATCTTCCAACAGTCGAGATTGAAGGCTGGAGACTCGGGGAAGATCTTAATCTCCGGAGTCGATGGTTGACAGGTAGATGCTCGGGGGAGATCTTATCTTCAGTAGTCGAAGATTGAGGAGATCTTATCTCCTGTCTTGACGTAGAACGCTCGGAGGAGATCTTATCTCCAGCAGCCCGAGGTTGAAAGATCTTATCTTTCTGTTGGCATAGCCTCTGAGGCCGTAGGAGGAGATCTCATTTCCAGCAGTCCGAAATCGAAGTAGAGCTTGGGGGAGATCTTATCTCCAGCGGCCGAGATTGAAGAAGATCTTAATCTTCTGTTGACATAAAAGCTCGGGGGAGATCTTATCTCCAGTAGCCGAGGTTGAAGGAGCTCGGGGAAGAATCTTAGCTCCAGCAGTGGAGGTTGAATGGAGATTTTTAATCTTCTGTTGGGCCGGGGAATGTAGCTCTTGAGGCTCGGGGGGAGATCTCATCTCCAGCGGTTGAGGTCGAAAGGGACTCGGAGGAGATATATCTTCGGCGTCGAGGTTTAAAGGTGGAGCTTCGGGGGAGATCTTAATCTCCAGCGGCCTAGAGTTGAAGATCTTATTTCTACGCATTGATCGGCGACAATGGGGCCGTTTCGGAGGCCTTTCTTCTTTGTCCCGTCTAGAATGAACGAGGCTTCAACTTTGCTCAACGTTATAGGACAGTTTCTCAATACAACTGTTCCTAAGGACTTATGTGAGACACATAAGAATCATTGTCAGGGCCTCTCCCCCATCATTCGTTCTAAAATGAACGAGGCCTTTCGACTTTGCTCCGTATTATGGACGAGGTTCTCCTCCCATTTCCTAATGGACTGTGGGGGACACATAAGAGCCATTGTTAGGGCCTCTCCCCCTATCTCGTCTAAAAATGAACGAGGCCTTCGACTTTGCTCGACCGTTAGGACGAAGGTTCCTCCTCCTGTTCCTAACGGGACTGGGGGACACATAAGGGCCGTTGTTAGGAACCTCTCCCCCATTCCGTCTTAAAATGACGAGGCCTTTCGACTTGTCATGTTGGACGAGGTTCTCTCCTCCTGATTCCCTAACATGGCCATAATATGATGCTTTTTCCCTATCATCGAAGTAGGTTTTTGCACGAGAGAACAATTGATATTGAAATGGAGGAGTTTTATTAAAGATAAAATTATCGGCAGTACATTTCTCGGATTCTCCGATTCTTTAAGGTCCGTTTTGAGCAATTAATTGGCCTCCGAGCCTTCTTTCAGGCGATAAGTTCCGGGACCGGAACGACCTCCTCTATTTTATCTGCCCTTCTCAATTTGAAGCAAGCTTCTCTGGCTTTAAGCTGGGAGATTGATGTTGTCGAAGTACCAAAGCCCCTCCCAGAGGTGCACTGATGATGCAAGAGGCAGCCGAACCTCCTTGTTGTTTCCTCCGTCATTTGGTCAGTTCTGGTATTACGATAGCCCTCTGACCGATCCTCTCCTGCTTCAGATTTGGCGTCTGAGGATCGACCA